>JAHBCN010000845.1:0-7500 GCA_019359885.1 Listronotus oregonensis | reverse complement strand
TGTAGGTGCCCTCTTAGGAACCCTACTTTTATGCGAAGTCTTTTCCTACTTTGTCTGAGTAGTTTTATCTTCGTTCTTTTGGGTGGGCCCTTTATAAAGGTTTTTTCATGTCTAATTCTACTAAGGTTTTCCAGGTATTCCTCGTTTTTGTTTCCAATCCATTCCCTGCTTTGCCCTCATGCTGTGATTTTGGTCACTCGCAAAGGCAGGTTTTGGTCCAAAGTATGGTGTGGATGATCCCTGTCTCGCGGGATTTCTTAGCTGCAACTGATTTTTTTTTTATTTGAGTATTTTAAATATAATTTAATAAGTTGTTTACAGGTTTACAGGACAGTAAGATCGTAAATCTTATTGTCAAAATAAATTGAAGCAATAACTTTCAATCTGTAAAAATTTAAAATAAAATTGCATGCAAGAATAATTGCAGCAAGAAAACTTTCAAACTATAAAACCACCAAGTTGCACGTGCGCGTAAAAGAAAAATAAATAAAAATGTACTAAACAGGATTGCGACTTGTCCCGATTTTGCCGGGACAGTCCCGATTTCGAATCAATTGTCCCGCCTCCCGACGGCTTATCGATTTTGTCCCGATTTTACCGCGCGTCGCATGTATTTTCTTCACATTCTTTGGCCCGTTCCCGCGCCTGTATAACAGACGATGAGAGCGACGTAGAAACGCATATGTTCGGCAAGACGTTTTTGTATTTAAGTTTTTGTGCCAATGTTTGCACAGTGTTTGAGAAGGCAAGTTTGATGGTGCAAAATATGTCAACTAGTTCGACCCAACTATACAAAATTTTATCGGATGTGGCAGAAAGCCAAATTTTTTTTGATCCCATTTGCGTACTGTGCAACACCGTGCACAAAATACGGTTCATGATGAATGCACAACAGATTTTAAAGATTTTTACAAAAATATCACATTTTTATTGAGATAAATAATTGTAGTGCGCATCATTGAATAAATCCTTCATAAAGTAGAAGGGCACATCTTAAAGATAGCTGGGACAAGTACGCCAAAATAACTTTTTCTGAAATAACCATTTTTTTGCGCACAAAACATCATATTTTTCGTAGGTTTTCTAATACAATTTCTTCGGCTTCTGAGGAGAATTATTCTCGTAATTACACATATTTGGGTTTAAAAATATGAATTTTAACACTTTTACCACTTTAATTGACAAATCGAGACATTCGACAAAGTTTGATTTTTGTACATAACAACAATACTTAGCAATAAATATGTATGGTAATTTAAATGTTATGGCGATGATAAATAAACTTTTTTTAAATAAAATTATTAACACATAGTTTTAACGAAAAATTTTGTTCGATACAAGTTGCGAAATCAGTGTTTTAGGCAATTCGCGTGCACACTACTATTTCACATGTATCGAAAATAGCTATTATGTTAATAGATTAATATTAAGTTTTTAATTACCCTCAAATTTTCGGAATTATAGACAGCATTTCTTTGCGGCAGAACATGTAAAGTCTTTTTTTGGTAACTATCTGTAATAAATACGAATTTTTTTTCAAAGATGCGTTGATAAATTAAGTGGTTATAATATTTTACTATGCTTTTTATCTACAAAACAAGAACTTTCAATTATATCTACTTTTTTCCAATTAACATATATCTCTTATGGGGTATACCCTAGAGTTAAGTACTTGTAACCACTCTGTTTCTTTTATACATTAATTATCTTTTTTGCTCTCTCTCTCTCTCACGATAAATCCCATTCAAAGTTTTACTGACTATAGTTTCTTTTACTCATATAGAAATTTTCCCAAGCCAGTTTCTAAACATAACAAAGAAAAACAAGTGGGAGAATGATATTTCCTCAATTCAATTAATGCTGAAGAGGAGTTAAGTACAATTAAGTTTAATGCTGTAAAGACACATTCTCGTTAATTGCATAAACTTGGATTATTCTTCCGACCCAAACATCATTTTTCCTCTTTAACCTCTCTATGGATTTCAAAACGGACCCTACTTGGTTAACTGCTCCTATGTCACGGGAATCTTCAAATCTCATATTAATAAACCGCCTCTTACTTTACTTCCCAACTGTTCATACTTAGGCTTTAATTTATTGTGAATTGTCCCAAGTAAAATAAAAAAAATGATATAGAAGTTCCTCCAATTGCTAATACTCAGTTTTTTTAGTATGATCGAGCGTCGACGTCTGGTCATGATCATGTGTCAAGTGAAGAGGAATATCTTATGGGTATGCCAAGGGGCACGCCCGCAAGAAGCGCGGCCCAAATGTCAGTGAGCAGTGAACCGGTAGCCAGAGTAGCTAGCCACGCCCCAGTGGGTAAGTTTAAAATACTTTAATATTATAATTAAAAATAATAAAGTATTAATGCTAGTTAAGACTATTATATTAATGTATAAAATTAAGTATTAATTCAAGAGAATCTGAAAAATTCGATAGTAATGATATTAACACGTCAAAACAGTGAAGGGCATGAAGCCAAAAATAAATAATTTTAACAGCTTATCATATTTATATGCCTTATACAAATTTACAGATTCTATGTACCATGGGGCGTGGCCTAACGTTGAAAGAACAAGCATGTGGAATTCGGAACCGGCTAGTTTAGGAGCTGCAGCACAACATCAACATCAGCAGCAACAAAAACGAGATTTAAATGATAGTGGACCTCAGTGCCACAACGTAAGTTTTATGTAGAGAGTTTTTAAATATTTGAACCGAATAAAAATTGCGTCGAGGCAGACTACAAGACAGAATATCGCAGCTGTTACAGCCTCCCATCTAAGTCGACTTACCTTTTTTTTAACCGACTTCAAAAAAAGAGGAGGTTGGGGGCCATACATAAATTACGTCACACCTTAAGGGGGGGGGGAGTGTAGAGGATTGTGACATTGTGTGACAAGGGGTATGGGGGGTCATCAGCTTTGTGTCATCACATGTAAAAATCTAAATTATTAAAACGCAAAACTTAAATGTATATGAAAAACTTAGGAATTCTTTTTTTTTATTTTGTCAATTATTTAAAATATTTGATTTGTTAATTCTATTAAAAAAATATTAAATGAAAATTAAAAAAAATGGTTTAATGTTTTGATTTTTTCAAAATATGTGTCGAGTTTTGACAGGGACGGGGGAAGTCAAAAAATCCTGAAATTCGTGTGACGTAATTTATGGATGGCCCCTTATCAATTCGATACGTACGTATGTAATATTATTGGAACTAAAAATATTCACATATAATATTGTATTTGAGCTTCCAATATACAAAATTTTATAGGTGTATGAATGTATGTTGTGGACAAACATACATACAAACATACACACAAACAGTATGTTTGTATTTATGTTTGTCCACACATTTCTCTAAAACTGTTGATTGGATTGTAACTATTCTTTTTTTATTGGTTTTCATTTACTTCAGCTTAGGAAACAGTAAAGATTTTATTAAAATCAATTCATTCGTTTTTATGATATGGTCCAATTTTAGTGTGTGTGTTTGTGTGTATTAGAAAATGATCAACAAAATATTTAAATATTTAAAACAAAACTATTACTACTAATTGCAAAAAAAAAATTTTCGTTTTTACCTAAAACCTAAAATTATGAAATAAAAAGGTAATTAAAAAAAAATCGACTACTAAAAAAAGTTATTCCAAATTATAAATTAATAAATTTTATATATACACTTAATTTATCAACAAAAACGAAATTAAAAGTAGCCACGAAAGAAATTAGGGGCCTACATTTTTTTAAGTCGGTGGCAGCACTCACCACAGTCTTCTCCACTTCATTTTATATCGGATATTTTGTTCCCACTCTGAAAAAGTGTTTTATTTAATGGCTTTGCTGGCACCTGCCTCAAAAAAAATTTGTTTTATAATTTTGAGTTACTTTTTTGGAGTCAATTATTATTTTTTTTTAATCGACTTTTTATTATTTGGCAGACTTTAAAAATGTTTTAGATTTATTTTCTTTGATATTGAATAAGTTATTTGTAATTAATTTAGTCTTAAATTTTTAGGAATAATTTCTGAATAAAAAAATTATGTTCTGCTGAATATAATTGTTACTAATTTATACCTTTTTGTTACGTGGATTAGGTAGTTAAAACACTCGGAAACACTTTACAACACTTTATTCACAACTCGAATACTTTACACTTTTCAATCTTAACTCACTAAACATGGTTTACTGCAGCCTTTATATACCTAACTGAAAAGTTTTACACAAATCCAGAAACGATCTTACTTCTCTTGATCATTCTTCGTATTACGTATTATAAAATACTAAAATATAACTAGAAACTTCTCTTATCTATGGGTGCTACCATATACATATTATCTGTTTACGTTTGTCATTATTATTTACGAGTATCGTAACAATTATTAGTATGTTTTGTATTATTTTCTCTAGGACGTATCATCTGTAATGTCTTTTGCCTCAAGTTCTGGTGGCGTTCCAATAGACAGAGTCCTGTGTAGTCCAGAGCAGAAATGGTCTTCCCAACAATTAGAGGCCAAAATGGATGTAGTTCATAGTTTATTATCGATGCTAGGTAGTCAGGAACATGTAGATATGGGGGAAACGTTGCTAGCATTAAGTACATGCCCGGAAAGTTGTCTTGCTATGCGTCAGTCAGGTTAGTAAATATTAAAAGAGAAAATAATCAAAATGCGTTAAGGATGAGTCCTGGAGACTTAAAAGTGTGTGGAAAATATGTTGTAAAATGGTTTACTACACGACGAAAGGCACTGTTTACTTAAAATTAATACAAATTGTTATACTGGGACTTTAAGATGTAACAGATTTAATTTAAGTTAGAATGAAATGATGTAAATGATTTAAAGCTGTTTGGAAAGGTATTTTAATAATTCAAAAATAATTGTATCATAACAGCAACCTATATAGCGCACTAATTTTAATGCAATAGAAAATTTGATTAAAGTCAACTAGACATACTAATTATTTTGATATACCCTGTTTATTTATATTATAAAATGATATGAAAATGTATAATATATAATGCATATCAATTAATGTATTACTTTGTTTGACTAACAGTTTTAGTTATGCGCTGTAATGCCTGCATTTTCTAGCTAAACCCTTTAATTTACTTCTCGAACTTGGTTTACACTTTTTGCCCAATCTAGGCATTCACCCTATCGGTTTCACTGTTTGCCTTATTTTGTCAAAAACTCTATCTGATTTTGTATTCAGAAAGTAATAACACTTTTTTATTTAATACTCTTACGAAAAGAATTTTATTTCTTTATTTCATACTGTACCTTAATATACTACATTAAGTTGTCAGTTTGAGTCCGGGAAATGATACATTACATCGCTAGGCCGGTAAAGTAACTTTACCGGACTAAAACTAAAATTTAGTATTTTCACTAACACTGGGTTAATTCTAAACATTTATTTTAATGCAAATTACAATAAAATTACGTATAAACGTTAACGGTAATACTGCAATTTTTGCGCCATTCACAAAATCTCTCATATTCTTTTTGATATCTTCCCGAAGACTTGGCCGGGATAAATTTTGCCGCCGCTTCAGAACTTTTTGTAAAAATTTCCGCATCCATTTTATTCTTATTATTAATAAAAGGGACGCTAAACTAACATGCAAGACAATGACAATCAACAAGCTATTTTGTTACTGTAAGCAACCAATTTAAAGATAACTATATCAACAACTTACATTATTGTAGCTACGTTTACCTTAATAACCTTATTTTGAAAATACTGACACCCTCATATTATCCGAATATTCACACTTCAATTTACTTATCAAAAAAATATAAAACAGTATGAAATAAAACGTTGTACGATACACGGCCGTGAAATGTTATTAAAGTACTCGTCTAGAAATTCCGGACTCGGTTACTCCGTCGCCTTGTCCGTAAACATCCAGACTTGTACTTTAATAGACCATTTCCCGGCCTTGTAACGTAAATTACTATTAAACTGCTCTACTATGGCAACACTATATTAATTACAGATTGGCTAAATTAGGCGCAAGGAGTGATGAAACTAGTATAATTAATACTAATAAAGTAGTATATGGTGTTTTGCTACAATTGTGTAGTAATTTCAAGAAATGACTGAAATTGATACAAATATTCTAATAATCAAATTATTACACAGTGTACCAGCTAAACGTAGAATAAGTTGGCATGACTCATATACACTTGTCTGTAATAACTCGCTTTTAAAAGTTTTTCAGGTACTAAAGTCACTCTGTAGACATTTTTTTATCTTTTCTCTTTATCTGTCTACAAAAAAAGATAAAAGAAACAAACGAGGGTATCTGATGTTTTCTAATTTACAGAAGTTATTTTGGTAAGACGTCAAAATCAAAACAGCTGTAAACAGAAGCGTTTCATATGGGATAATCAAATACAATTAATTATAGTTGCGTGAAATTTAAAATGGGTTTAAAATTTGGTATTCCATATAATAAATCTTCTTTTTATCATCCTATGTTAGGTGTATATTTTTCCTTTTTTAGGTTGCATTCCCTTATTAGTTCAATTAGTGCAATCCGACAAAGACAACGACACAAGAAAGAAGGCTGCTCAAGCATTACATAATTTAGTAAATTCTCAACCAGACGAAAAAATTAGGAAAAGAGAAGTTAGAATATTAAAATTGTTGGAACACACTAGACTGTATATAGAATGTTTGAAGAATAATCTAGAATTTAACATGGAGATAAGTGGAAGTACCAGTACATCTGAACAATCACAAGAAGGTATATTTGTTTTATATTTTATAATACACATATCTGTCAGCATGTTTGTTAATTGAATATATACTGCTTATTTTAAAATATTTACTTTTAAGAGGATCTTTGGTTAATATTTTGTGGTGTAAAACTATTAACTATCACAATATTTTTTTAATAATTAATGATAATTTATATTAGATGGAGATAAACATCCTGTCCAAACGATAGCACACTTAATGAAACTGTCATTTGACGAAGGACACAGGCAAGCTATATGTCAATTAGGTGGAATTCATTCAATCGCCAGTTTGGTTGAGGTAAAAATTTTAAGATTTTTATATAATCATTAACTTATAAAGAATATCAAATGTCAAATGAAATACGCAATGGCACACAGTTATGACACTTTTTTGTCTTAGATTGAACATACAATGCACGGCAGTAATGCGCCGGAAAGCCAATGTATTCTGATGCGTAGATATGCATGTATGGCACTCACTAACCTCACTTTTGGAGATAGCGGTAACAAGGCATTGTTGTGTTCTTTTCGGGATTTTATGAGGGCGCTAGTTGTTCAGTTACTGAGTCCAAGCGATGAATTACGGCAGGTAAGCAGTACTTTTAAGTAACGACTCTGTTGAACCAAACTCCTTTAAATCTATTGGCTTTTAATCTTACAGAAAACTGTTTTAAAACTTTAAGTCTTCTAGAGCTAAGTTCGAAATACCCATACCAGTAATTTATTATAAAAACAGTATTTCAGG
>JAHBCN010000844.1:147366-170948 GCA_019359885.1 Listronotus oregonensis | reverse complement strand
AAACCATAGCGGCCATCTTAGTGTTTGTAAACTGAAACATTTTCTAATACTCCTAACAAAGTTTTTAGCTTAACATTCTTAAAAAACCTTTTAATTGCAGTAGTAAATACATAATGTTATGCATAATTTTATTAGTTTTTAATTTTCTTCAAAAACAGTTATTCCGAGCGAAAAACTTGAGAGATGACTTGCACGTGGTTTTAATTATTCAGTCATAAAACCCTATTAGATTTGCAAAAAAGTTGCGTTTCACATTTTTTTAAAATTAAAAACCGCCCTTGACAAACAAGGTTTAGCCTAATATATCCCTTTATAGAAAAAAACTGTAACCACGTTTTAAGATCATACTAATTTACGTTTTCGTTTAAGCATGACATAAACAAAAAGTAATAACTTCTTGGTAACCATGATTACTGACTTTTTAAACCAACGTGATAAGTTTTTGTTGTTTCATTCTTGACGGAAAATGAAAAGATTATATGTATTTGGGAAAAAACTTCTTTAAAAATATTTTAGCTACCAGTATAATAAATAAAAAGCCTTTAAGGACCTGCGTTTATATAAACTTTTGTCAGAGCGGGGTAGGAATCGAATTTCTTTGAAATTAAATCCAAGAATCGATTCTTATTAAGGACCCCAAAGTTGGAATCGATTATTTTTTAAAAAAGGGGAATCCGTGATCTGTTTCGTTTTATAAATCATCCGGATTCGATTTTTTTTTGGAAGGATCCGACCCAAAAGGAATCGACTCCTTATATTTCTAATTTGAGATAACCCAACAAACATTTCTAGTCAAGTAAACCAGCACGTGGAACATTTTTCTAATTTTGGAAAATGTACTTCTTTTGCCCTAAAAATGTCCTCAAATACATTAATTTCAAGAATTTTTAAAAAATTGGTAAAAATGTGAACATTTAATTGAAAGTTTATGTCTATGAGGTAATATGACTTTACTGCCTATTTTCCTTGGTTCAAACTAGCACATAATTACCCCAAAAAATGTTCCCAGGTAAAGCCAAATTTTAGCAAAAAACAATACGAAATGTCTTCAATTTAACCTATAATTTTTCCCTTAACATAGAAGGATTTTTAACAGGTCAAAACATGGAACTTTGAACCTAAAATTTGCCCTCATGGTCTAGGGTTAAATTGGGGCGAAACTTAAAAAGTTTTGCCTTTTAAATCCTTGTTCAACCTCTTTTTTGCTTCAAGGTATTAAAATGATGACAAATAGTAGGAAAATAGACTTTGAATACTTTGATACAGATTGATAATAAAATCATCGGCAACGGCCATTTTTATTTACACTGAAACTGAAAGAAAATTTTATACCAAAAGTTTTTTCACATTATGGAGTTATTTATGTTAAAAAACATATTACAGGAGAATATATATATTTAAATAAGACGTACCGGCGATATTTGGTGATGGATTATATTAAAAATTAGTAAAAATTTTTTTCCTAACCTAAAATTTCTACGAATTTCTAAAGTTTTTTTATCCAAACATGTAATATTTTAACGGCGCGTCAAATTTCTAGAGGTATCTACCCCAGTTATCCGAAAAAATTTGCTCCGCAGGTAATTTTGACTCATCAAACTTCCAGAAAAGTGTGCTTTTGAGACAGGTAATATTTCTATAAGTCATAAAATACAAGTACCTAGTTTGGCACATAGTTTTTAAAAATCAACTTCTCTGATGGATGCACAAGCCAACAGGTAGCGTTAGCCGTGTGATTTATTAGGTTTTATTTAAAATATAAATTTCTGTGTGAGTAAAAGAGAAAGAGAGTAATATAGGGTTGGACAAAAAGTACATCTTGATGAATAAATGTGGACAAAATGTGGACAAGTTTTCCACAAGTATCCCACAATCTCTTTAGATGTTCTTTTAACCTCTTGGGAAAAATAACCTTAGGACCACTTTTTACCTTCCAAATTACCTTCAGATTATTCTCCATTTTGGGAAAACGGCAGGAAATTGTCGGAAATTTTGACCTGTAAAGGATTGGTCCTAGACAAGTTCAAAAGTAAAATTTTCCACATTTTGACTAAAAATGTTTGTTGGGAAATGGGTTCCATCCATTTTAAATTTCCAAATTTTAACTTAAGATTCTTAATGAGCATCACATTGATTTTCGGAAATAAGGATGAAGAATTTTAAAATATCTGCCTATTAAAATCTTTTTTTTAAACCCTAGAGTGTGGTATCCAAAAACGGGATTACTTGCATTTTTCTTTAAAAGTTTTGATTGCTTAATTTTTATAATTTTTATATTTATGTTATTTTTGAGATAACCCTGGGGACTTTTAAAGGGACATTTTATTATTTCTATTCAGGGTGTTTACAAAAATTAATTTAAAATTTTAATAATTTTTATATTCCGCAAGCAGAGAAATTTAAACGGTATTGTAAAATTACAAAAAATGTCCCATTTATAAGTTGCTTAAGGTTATTCAAGAATCTTATTTAAAAACCTTATAAAGATCTGTGGCGAGCTGGTGTAGTGGCAGCGTACCAGCCTCAGCCGTGAAGACCGGCGATTCCCGCACTGTCCATTGGGCTTTTTCAGAGCTTGTCACCCACAGAAGGCAATGGCAAACCACTGTATAACATTTCTGCCTAGTAAACCCTCTCAATGTGCTTCGGAAGGCACGTTAAACCGGTGGTCCCCTTATTTGTGTCTAGTTGGTACGCAACACAGTTATGTGTGAGAGGACGCCTACACTCTAAAATAGAGTATGGCACAGCAAGAAGATAAAGATCATCGCAAGTTTTGGAATACAGTTCAAAAAATATTTCATTTGAGGGTGGTTTCATGATGCCTCAGATATAATCATCCGAAAAGAATATTTACCAAAATATTTAACGGCGAGTTGATCGCGTAAAATTTAGCAATAGACTTAGCAATTGTTAAAAGTTAACAACGGTTTAGAATGAAAGAAAACGTCATTGTCAGTGTTATTTAATGATTTAAGTAGGAATCAAATCTGACATTTTGTTAACCATCTAAACCATTGTTAACTTAGCAATTGTTAAAAGTTAACAACGGTTTAGAATGTTTAACAAAATGTCAGATTTTAACAGGTTGCCTACTAAAATCATTGAAAAAACTGACAATGACATTTTGTTAAACATTTCTAAACCGTTGTTAACTTTTAGCAATTCTAAGTCATTGCTAAATTTAACAACGCAATCATCACTCGGCCGAAGAGTTACAGCTCCTCAAAATCAGGCTAAAATTATATTTTGCGGCTCGGGCTCCGTGCTAAAAATCTTTGACGCTTGATTTATCATCTGGATTATGTAGTATCATTTGTATTGTAGTGTATGTATAAAAAGTAAAGATAATCCGGTTTTGCGATCCGATAAATAGAATCGATTATTTTTTTCTTAAAAGGAATGGTGATTCGATTCCTTTACGAGGATCCTAATCCGTAAATCGATTCCTTTTTTTGAAGGATCCGTCCCAGCTCTGACTTTTGTCTCAAAATTAAGTAACAAATAACAATTTTAAGTTTGCCATACAGAGCTGTCAAAATTTGAAGTACTTGAAGTAAAATTTTACTTTAAGTATTTTTTTATTAAAGTTCTTGTACTTGTACTTGATTAATTTATATCAATATACTTAAACTTTTACTTGATTTGACCAAGTAAATTACTTGAAGTATTACGATGTACTGAAGTAAAAAAGTACTTCAAGTAAATAATAAGTATTTGAAGCAAAAAGAAGTCAATCAAGTAAGCCAATTTATTCACGTTAGATAATGCGCAAACAGGTTAAAACAAGAGGATCGCCCGACCTTTCCGACTCTGATACATTATAGCTCTCAATTCAATTATTAATGGCACCAAGAATGGTAAAATTACAATTATTTTTAAATACCTTTAATATTGTAGGTACTTTAAAAAAACATTAAAATATTGTTTAAATACCACTAGTTTAAAAATGTTTTGAAAATATTTTTTATTTCTTTCTAACACCACTTAAAGATACCTGTATTTAAAAGTTTATTTCACAATCATTATCTCGACACTTTCTTCTCTTCAACCTCTTCTATCAGCTTTATTATTATTTTTTTTAATATGGAACCAACTTGTTTTAATGGATAAGTATAATACATAAAGGTTTATGACTTTGGGGTACGTGCATTAGTTTAACATACGTTTGTTGTTAGAGAAAGAAGAAAATTGATGATTTATTAAAAGGGTAAAACTGCAGAAAAAATTGGGTTAATCATTAGTTTTGGAGGTCATAAGATTTCATAATATAAAATAAAAAAGGCATTCGGATTGAATAAAAAAATTATATTGGACCTTCAAACCCAAAAATTTTCCAAAAAATAACTTTGCCAAAAATCTCAATACATACATCACAATAACAGACTTTACAGGTAAGGTAAATCGTTAAATTATCAAAGTAAATCTTTTCTTTTGCGCTAATACATTTTACTTGATGTTATTAAAAAAAAAATCTAGTTAAGTAAAACTACTTTTACTTAGTACTTTGTACTTTTACTAGTACCTTTATATACTTCAGACACTTTGGTTTACTTCAAGTACTTTTTTTACTTCAAGTACTTTGTTTTACTTTAAGTACTTTGTTTAACTTCAAGTACTTTGTTTTACTTCAAGTAAAATACTTGGGTAGTACTTCAATTACTTTTTTAATTTACTTGGAAAGCAAGTATACTTTAACGAGTACTTGTACTTGTACTTGAAGTACTTTTTGAGAGTACTTTAACAGCTCCGACCACATACTTGACACCTTATGTCTTAATTATTTTTTAGGTTATTGCCAATCTCCCTTTTCTGGGTTGGTTCCTAATTATTTTCTTAGGTGTAATATTTGTGTTAAGTTTAATAAGGAAATTCTATGCTGTCGTAATGTATTGGGATATTAGGCAGTTCTATAATCAAGCATTAAAAATAAAGGACGGAGAATTGGAAAACATGACATGGCATGATGTACAAAAGAAGGTTATGCAGGTACTTATTTATTTAATAATAAGTTTTTGGAGGATATTTTATTTACACTTAAACATTACAAAACAACTATAAATTATTAAAACAATAAATATACAATTAGTGAAGTTTAGTTGTAATAAAAAAAAAATACTTAAAATTTATTGACAAATATGAATTGACACCTGCACATGTTTCAATTACTCTTCAGGGTAGTAATGCGACTTGAGCCCTGTTTTCGCTTGTTAGTGAATTTGTTAAACTCATACTCGATTGAAAAAAAATATTACTCAAGTCTCTATGCACTCGAGTTACCGAGTCAACTTGGCGCATCGAGTTGATTCTGTTGCCACTAGATGTCACTTCACTACTCTACAATTTTACTTATCTACGCCGCGCCAGTACAGACCGACTGACAATAAAAGTATTTGTTTAAAATTGCTAAAAGAAATCTCACTTGTATTGTAAACTTGCAACTCAAATGAGATTTTACTTGAGTGGCTTGAAAACTCAAGTATAACTCGAGTGAAGTAGTAAAATTGCTCGAGTAACTCAAGTCACAAAATCCTATTCAAGTCGCATCACTACTTCAGGGTCCAAGGGATTGAATATCTATTAAAATAATTTTAATAATAAATTAAATTAAAAAGGAAAGGGTCTTTGCGCATATGGGAGGGGTAATCGGCCTTTTTAACTTTTTGAAATCTTACCCAGCTGTTGGGGATAAAAAGACTTCAGAAACTGTTTTATTGAATCATGAGGATTCGTTTTTTTCGAATATCTTAGCCGCATAAAATGATTTTTTAAAATTTGCTTACTCCAAATTAAAGGTCTTCCAGGCGCAGATAAAGCACAAAATTTTTTAAAATTTTCGCGAAATTCAATTTTTTTAGGCTTTAAAAGTTTTAAATAATTTTTTATAAGGCCTATTGACCTACTTTATGATGAAAAAAATATATGTGATGAGTCTTTAGTAGATCTAGCCTCATGAATTTTTTCATAATTTTTGAAAGGGTGAATAGGGTGTCAAAAAATTTTAAATGTATTTTTTTAGATATTTTTTTAGTAAAAACTTTTATTTTTTTTTGGAAGAATTGAAATTATAAGATAACTTTTGGATTAAAAATATTGGAGATGAACCTGTAAAGACAATTTTTTTTTAATTTGTCTTTACAAGTTCATCTTAAATCTTTTCAATACAAAAAATTATTTAAAACTTCTCTTTTTCAGAAAAATAAAAAATATAATAAAATTGAAAGTTTTTTTCTAAAATAATATCGAAAAAGGAAAAACAAATCTGATTTTTTTGACCCTCTATCCCATTCAAAAATTATTAAAAAATTTATGAAAGTAGACACAGTATAAAGACACATCACATATTTCATACGTCAATTTGTTAAAAGAGTATTTAAAATATTTAAAGCCTAAAAAAAAATTCCAAAAAATTTCCTGCAAAAATGTTTAAAAAATAATGTGCTTCATCCGCGCTTCGATGATCTTTATTAATAATTTTTCTAAGATATTCGAAAAAAAAAACGAAAAATTTTCATGATTTAATAAAACAGTTTTTGAGGCACCCACGTAAATAAAAAAAAGGAAAAAGCACTTTTTTTATGGATTAATTTTGGATTAATCGAATTCGCGCCTGCATTTGTAGTCGCGGAGGACCTTTGAATGATGAAAGATAGGTTGTTTAAAACCTTAATGCTTTTAATGAGATTTTGTAAAACTTTTTAAATTACCCTACTTTTTTCTGTTCTATTTTCATTAGAAATTATATGTTTATAGGAAAACCCTCTACATTCTGTTAAAATTCCTAAAATGACCATATTTAATTTACGTGTTTGCTTTACTGTTCTAGGTGCAATTAGAACTACAAATGTGTATTCATAAGAGAGAATTGACTGAACTAGATATTTATCACAGAATTTTAAGGCAGACAAATTATCTGGTGGCGTTGGTTAACAAGAAGTTACTACCACCCAGGGTGTATGTGCCATTCTTAGGAGATATGGTTTATTGGACAATGGGCTTAAGGTAAAAAAAAACATTTTTGTTTACAAATAACTTTATTTTATTGGGCTTACCGTATAGTAAGTATAATAGTAACAGATATGGCAAATTTATTTGATGTTTTAAAACTTAAGTAAAATAAATACTTTTATTTTCTATCGTAAAAAAAGTATTAAAAATAAATGTAGTAAGTATAGGTAGGTAGGTAGGTAGGTTTAAAGATCCACTCACATGGCACAATGAATACAAGGTAGGATCACCAGCGATCCAAAATCGGTTCGCTTTGCGCAATGACGTAGCAATGTGACTTCGCGCCAAAATTTAAATAGAAATCCATAAGAAAGCCTGCAATATTTGTGAATTTTTTGCCATTTTTAAATATTAGGCTTATTTTAAAGAAATGGGCATTTAACATAACAAATTATCTTAAACTTTAACTAGTTTTAGAGTCGTAAAACTGCCGAAAAGCAAAGTAAAACGCTAAACAAATTGATAAAAATACCACTATAAAAGATATATGGCTTCAACTTAATTTAAAACAAATTTTGGCGAGAAGGGGTAACGTAGAAGAAGGTGTTATGACGTCAGTATTACGTCATTACAATTGTTATTTTTTTTTATCTTGGGACAGTCCACGAAGGCTGTTCACCCGGGACTTAAATTTTTGGAGATTGGGAGGAGAAAGAAAAACTTCTGCGGGCAGCAGGTTCCATAGTCTCACACTCTAGGGATGAAGGAACGAAGAAAGCGAGAAGTTCGGGGCCTCTCTAACCGAACTGTAAAAGGATGCATAAAAGTGGCACTACGTGTTGCTCTGTTGGGAGCTGCCAGAGAAGGAATTATACTGGCCAATTCTCTGAGCAGAAGCCGAAAATACCTATAGAAGAGCGACAGACCCCTACAGCTCGACGGTGGGCAAGAAGAAGGGAGCCTTCTGTGAGCGTTGGATCATTAATAAGACGAACGGCTCTTCTTTGAATGGAGTCCAGAATGCATAAGTGTTGTAGAGGACGCCATTCCCGAACATGAGAACAATCTTTTTGAAGCTGCCGAAGCTATGGATGAAATGTGTTTGTGCCAGTTGAGGTTATTCTCGAAATTAACGCCCACAAGATTAAACGACTCTTTGTTCTGCAGAACTTGGCCGCTCATATGTAAGGGATGAGCATTTTCAGACTTTTTTCGCGACAGCGAACATGACTGTGTTTTCGAGGCATTAAACTGAACAAGATTTTTGGCGCCCCAATCCAAGATAAGTTTTAGGTCTTGTGAAGGAGATATCTGCACTGACCCGCGCTTGAACAATTGTTATGTCAAGTGTCAAATTAAAATAATGGAGGATTCGCGGCTTTTCCATTGTTTTGGTGCTTGTGATGTCTTTTTTCTATGGTTTGACGCGTATTTAGATTGCAAATTTTTCGATTTAATCAGTTAATTCCCTAATGAATGCATAAGTACAATTATATTTAAATCATAGAGGAAAAGATTTACTTGTTAAAGTTGACTTGGAAATTAAATGGTAAGTTTGGTTTTTATCTTATCTTTTTGACTTATTACTTGACTCTTTAAAGACCTTACATTTGGATTTAAACTTAAAAGCGTATTAAACGATTAGTAGGTAAATTGACACACGCGTAATATACGTAGACCGTTTCGTTTTTGCGACGATATGGGGGTAAAGCACGGTTAGAATGATGGGAAAAAGAACTGCTATCAACCAGTATTTAAAAACGGTATGTGGCGAAAAATCCTTTAGTCACATTACTACGTAATAACCCGGCTATCACGTGACAAACGTCATGCGCAAGATCCTACCTTGTATTCTTTGTGCCATGGAGTGGATATAACACCCTTCCCCCGCGACCGATCGGTCTATTGTGGCTCACACCCTTTTATATTTCTCCCACCAGGTCCAGACTCCTAATAAATCTGATGATCCTGTTGGGAGAGATATCTTCCCTCCCCCCCGGCAATAAGGTGTCATTGCCGAGGATTGCAAATTTTAGTCGTGCCATTGCTGGGCACGAACACAGTATGTGTTCTGCCGATTCATCCCCCTCTATGCACATGCGGCACTCGGCGTCTTCCGCTAGGCCGATCTTGTGCATGTGGTATTTTAATTGTAGTGGCCCATGTACAGTCCCACTAGAGTTTTAAGGTGTACCTTGATTGCTCCAGTAGTTTGACAGTACATTGTTGATGCGGTGGGCTTATGAAGGCCTTCGAGTGTCTAGACCCGGAGATTTTTCTCTTTGTGTCCAAGCTGATATGAACTGCTTGGCCGTTCCATAAGATATACGGATGACCGGCTCCAGCCCTGTGAATTTTGTTTCCGCCCCCTTTTTGGCAAGGAGGTCTGCGGATTCATTACCCTCTAGGCCGGTGTGTCCAGGTATCCACAGTAGTGTAACCTTATTATTTTGACCCAGTTTGGTCAGCGCATCCTTGCAATTCCAGACGATTTTCGAATTGCACCGGCTGGATTCAAGAGCCATAAGAGCTGCTTGATATCGGAGAATATTTTAACTGTCTTATGTGATCAACCAGCGATCTAGCACACATCTCAATAGCAAATACCTCCGCTTGAAATATGGTTGCGAGAGTGCCCAGGCTAAAGGAAAACTCTGCCCTCGGCCTCTGTCCATATATTCCAGCTCCAACACCGTCCTTGGTTTTGGAGCCATTGGTGTACCAACAGATGTCAGCCCGGAGGAGGTCGGTCGTTTTTCGACTCCAGTCCTCCCTTTGTGGGTAGACTACACTGTAGGGCCGGTTGTAATTGGTTGCTGTAGGCATTATGCCTGAGGGCATTTCCGGTCTGTCACAGGCCAGGACATTCCTGAGGAGACTGGTGTTCTCCATATGACACGCCTGCGGTTTGTTACCGACCGCTTGATAGAGTCTGTAAGTTGCCCACCTTGCCTCTCTCTCCAAGTAAATATGCAAAGGAGGCAGTCCTAGGAGGGCTTCCATGGCCGCCGTTGATGTCGAGCGCAGCGCGCCCGTGATCATTAGGCAGGTCTGTCTCTGTAGGCTAGATAGCTTTGCTTGGGTCAGCCGCTGCTGCCCCTTGCGCCACCATGCTACAGAGCCATACATGATGATTGGTCGTATGACTGTCACATATAGCCAGTACATCTGTTTTGGTTGCATGCCCCAAGATTTGCCACAGATCCTGGGGCATGTTCAGAAAGGTAGGGTCGCCTTACGGTAGTATAACTCAGATTTTATAATACAATTTCATGTTCTCTGCATATGCTACTCTTTAAATAACCTTATAGTATACTAAGTTTTAGCTCTTTTTATGGGAATAAATTATCATATAAATATATTGTCAGAAGGCTTATTGCCGTGTTATTTAAAATAGTTTATTTAACACAAAATTTGGTTAAAATTTGTTACTGCGTTTCTTCAGAAGTTTTTATTTTATATTTTTTCTTATATATGCACAACACTCACACAATTATGATTTAAACCATTTTCAATTAATTTTTGCAAAGTTGGTTTAACTGGATTACTAGTTCCATATCATGATTTTTTAATCCGTTAGCATCTTGCTTAATTTCTATTTATATTAAATTTGCTTATGGATCTTGGTTATCTGTAATCTATTTTGTCAAAAAATGCTTGTTAGATACATCCTCATACAATCTGTTTGATTAGGGATCTCTTATTAGCTATGATTAAACCAATAAACATTTAATTTAAATTTGTTACTTGATAGTTTTCTGTAAATGGGCAATTTTAACCATATATTGTTTTCTTTATATATGCATAGATTCACACAATTTGTGATTTAAACCATTTTCAATTAATTTGCAGCAAAGTTGGTTTAACTGGATTACTAAAGGTTCCATATCATGATTTTTTTGAACCAGTTAGCATCTTCTTAATTTCTATTTATATTAAATTGTAGTGGATCTTGGTTATCTGTAATCTATTTGTCAAAATGCTTGTTAAATACATCCCATACAATCTGTTTGATTAGGGATCTTATTACTAATAGAACAGAAACCAATAAAACCATTAATTTACAATTTGTTTTTCTTTAGATAAGGGCATTTCTCTGAAACTGGGCAACTTTAAGCCTATTTTTTTCGCAAGTGCCTGGCTAGTTTTTTATAGGTTAATAATTTATTTAATTAATATCATTGGGAACTTAAAGCATATGGCACTTCGAGAAATGAAGATTATCATATGAAATGTTATTGAGGCAGTTTTAAATAAGAACCAGGCTATCCGTAAAATCGGTAAAAAATTAACATTAGTTTTTTTCTGTATTATTGAGTTAAAAAATAAATTTATCTGATATTGTTAGTAAAAGTACATTAGATTTAAATATAAAAAGTATGATTTTTTTTTAATAATGGTGAGAAAACATTTTTGCTAGGTGACTGTTTTAGTAATAAACTTTATTTACTGGATATTGTACAATGGTGAGGTTAATTATGTGATTATTTTTTTTAATAGATTACAAATATAAAAAAACATATTTTTATATTATATCCTAGTGAGTTGCCCAGTTACGAAATCCCATATCTCGAAACTAATCTTTGTATGGATGGTTCTATTGGGAGATTGAATGTGTTAAAAATCTCTAAATTGATTTTTAATAGAATCTATAAAGAAAAATGTTTACAAACTTTTTTTTAGGTTAAATATAATGTTTCTCCTATTTTGGTCACCATGGTCACCTTTTGAGAATCCCTGGCATTTAAAAGAAGAATATAAAAGACCAGGTTACAGAGAAAAAATGGCAAAGCAGTTAGGACGACAGGTAATAGGTCCTTTTTAAATATTTTTTTTGGCAAAATTTGATTGATAGTAAAATTTTATGTACAGAATTGTAATAAATAGATCCCCAATCCATCTTGTTTAACTGATAAAGGGAAAAATCAGTAAACAAAAGTGTTTTAGGACTTTTATTTACCTGGTTAATAAAATGGTTTTAAAAGAATTGAGAATCATATTTTTGCAGAACAACGTTGTGTTTTTTTAAAATTAAATATTTTCTATAATAATTGTTCAGTTTCTACGAAAAATTGTATTTAAAGTACCTTTATCTAACCTCATCTATTTTCAAGATAGGTCGTCTTAAGTGACCTATCGGGACACTTGATTAACTATAAAATCAAAATATTTTGACACACAAAATAACAATAAACTAACTGTTATTTTTTAAAACTGAGAGTTCGGCATTTTAGCTTAAAAGAACTGCTGAGAAAAATATAGTTTTATGCAAAAAGAAATACTTCATGAAATACACAAGAAAATCAAACAATACAGTTTACCAGATTACATTGCAACTATAAAAATATATATATTTTAGAATTGACTTACTTTATAGCCTCTTTTTCAAGCTAAAATTTTGTTTCGTTTTAAATTTTTAATTCCATTATAATCTGTTAATTTTTGATTTAGAAAGACACCTGAATAAAAAACATTGGTTTCAACAACAAAAAATATATTCTGTTGGTTCAAAAAGTCAATAACCATGGTTATTCACGCTATACGGCACGGAACATTGTGGCCAAAACATGTAACTATCAAAAAGTTTTACTTTTGGGATATATGGAGCACTATTATGTTTACTTTTTAAAATTATTTTTATATTATACAGAGTGTCCAAAAAGCTCTAAAAGTAGCAGTTGCGTTTTTGTAATGGAACATCCTGTATATTATTGCATTTTTGGATTCTCTAATCATTTTCTATTTTAATAAGGTTTATAAAACCTAAACTTCAAGGTTTTTAAAATAAAGGCTGGCTTATGCAGGCAACTTTGAATTCAATTTAACTTTAGTGTAAGATCATTGCACACCAATATATAAACGCATTTATATATACACACTTTAAAAAAACTTTATCTTTAACTTTTATTTAAGAAGTTGGCCAACTTCTGCGCGAACAGTGAAACCAAACTTAAAATTCCCCTAGACCGAGCAGTCAACATCAACCTTCAACCCGATTTACGTAACGGACAATACGGATATCTTTAATTAATAATTTTATTTATTAAATTATAATAAACCAAGCTTAAAAAACAGTCAAAACCTTGTTAAAACATAAAAAATGGTAGAACTGTAATCTGTCATTATGTTAAAGATATTTGACATTGAAAATAAAAATTTCTAGATTAATACCAACCCGACGAAATTTTCGTGTTCCTGCGCTTGCGTAAGGTAAATGTAATATTTTAAAAACCAATTTACCTGTTTTGAAAGTTGACATTTAAAAATTGCCGAACCTCATGATGATAATGAGGTTCAGTATATGGTTGTCTCATGGTTGTTCTGTTGTTTAAAGAGACTTCATAACATCATACCATTCCACCTTAAGTGCGTTCATGGGGATTCGAATCAGAATAATATTAAAAGTTGTGTCTATTCACGAGACCATTGTTATGAAAAGTACCTTCTTCACTACATAACACATTATCATTTTCTGCCACTTCATCTAACATCCACGTTCAAAATTCAGTTCGGTTGTCAAAATCATTCTCATAAAGTTCTTGTCAAAGCTGGATTTTATAAGGATGAAATCTGTGTTTTATAAAAATTCTTGAAATACTTACTTGGCTAATGTTATTATTTTCGGATATCTAATTTTGACTAATATTGGGATTTTCGAAAACTGAACCAACTACCATTTCTTCATCTTCTGTGACAGGTATTCTTGTAATGGTTTTTTTTTATAACCGACACTTCCACTTTTCCTAAATTGGTTAAATAATCTCTCAAAAACGGCTGGCTTAGGATATTTTTTTTAGAAAAACCTATGAGCATAAACTCGAAAAGCCACTAAATTATTTTGATGACATTTTTTAAGGATAAAAATCATATCAGTACGCTCTTCTTTTGGGTAAACCTTTATTGTTACCAAGTAAAACCCAACTATATTCAAGTAATAACGATCTAAACTTCTACAATTACATAAAATAATACCACCACAGCAAAAACAGACTTTGCAGACTAAACTGAGAGACTAAATGAATTATCTGACATGTATTAATAGGTACATTAGAACTATTATTTAAAACACACCAAATGGTACAAAAAACGATTATTTGGCGTATTGTGTAAAAACGAGATGACTTAGCTTAGAACACCCTAATACCATTCGATAGGTAATTAAAAAGTACATTTTCCGGTAAGTTAAAAATATGGCGTTCTATTTAAATTAATCTAGTTATAGCCGTAAGTTCTTGCTAGTAAAAAACGACTATTTTGTATTTTACGTTTGAACAACTCAAAATTTGACATCCGTGGTGTTATAAAGGTCTTCATGGGCTGTTATAAAAATAAAAAAACTTGTTAGTAGTTATATAAGTTAAACCTATATTAAAAATCTGTATTTATCCATTTTAACAAACACTTTCAATACTTCTGGTTGGCGATATATTTTAAGTATGCTGTAATATATTTCAAAAAATATTTATTTGTTTATTTTTGTTTTAGATTTTATGGCTGTTTTTCATAAACGTTATATCATTTCCATTGGTTTTTATAGGACAAGTGATTTTCTACTTCTTTAGTTATTTTGAATTGGTGAGGAGAGAGCCAGGGCAATTCGGTGTTAGGTATTGGTCACATTATGGTCAGTTATACTTAAGGTAAGTTTTTGACTATTTAAATTATATCACACCCAAAAAATGTCTGCCTTTTAAAGTAATGAGATAAAAAAATTAGACCAAGTTTACAATTTTGTTGCTCTTTTTTTTTGACTTATATAATAATGTTTTTTTGTTTTGGTTTTTAAAATATTTTTCACTTAGTTTGTGTTTAAAAATACTTTTTTCTATTAGTAATCGTTCTACAGTTGAATATTCGTACTAATATATTTGGCAACAAAAGATAAGGGTGACCAATCCGAAAGTATTTTAAGTCACGTGAAAATACATTTAAAATTAGGAATATTTATTATTGTTTTATTAATCTATGGATTGTAAAGGTAAGGATCACCATCTCTATGTTGAAAAATGGCCCTCAAATTGCACTAAATTAAGATTGCGCTGGTGTTCCCAAAGAACCGTCTTTAAACCAATAACTTCATTGTTTTAAACTTCACTTTATATAATGCGGTCAAGGTCATTGGTTCTTATTGGTTCACACCATACTCTTCGCTACACCAGCGCCTCTTTATTTAGTGTTATTCTGGGGCCACTTTGTGTGCCAAACAGCCATAAGAGATGGTGCTCCTTTATCTCTCTACCCTCCATACATTAACTATAAAAAAAATATAGCAAAAAAAGTTTTTTTTTAAATTATGTTTATATAAGTACATACTAATTTATTAAAAAATATTGGCACGGTGCACGATGAAAACGACATCTGACGGATGCGTAAAACCATGCTTGAAAACCGTGGGAGGGGTGTATGATTATAAAATGTATTTCTTTTTTGTAAATAAATATATAAATCTGGTCAGCACTGTAAAAGTGAAGTGCCATATCAATAGGGAATAAACGATTTTAAAGAAAACTTTTGGTTAAATCTCCTAGGTGAAAATGGGCGGAATTTCAGGAATATTTATGCAATTTTGAGGTTATGTCAGTGGGGCGTCACAGCTCAAAAACTAGCGGGTTCCTACAAAAATCGGCAATAGTATATAAGTAAAAAATCACCTGACAAACTTACGAGTCTAGGGCTTTTTAATACACTAATATATACTTTACTTACTTAAAGGCTTTATAGCCATTTTCTCTATTCATAATCACAGTAGGGTTCACAGACACTAAACTCAGTTCTGCAGACCCTTCTTGATTACTTAGTCTATTAAAAAGAACTGTTTCTTTTTAAAACCCGCAAATCATTAAAACACCCCAGGAATTGACGGTACACGGCAAGAGTAAGTTTTTCTTCTTGTTATTTTAAATTCGAAAGTTGTTCGGCTAAGCCGGAAACTCGAAAGTCGTTAGACTAAGCGGGAAATTTGAATTCAACACCTTTTGTCTGCGTGCATTTGTCCAATTTTTCCTTTTTTATAATTTCCAACTAACAGTTAGAGATGTATAAAATTTGTAGTTACTATTTTTGCCAGTATTCTTATATTCAACTACACAATATCTGTTATGCACCATTTTTAATATTTTTATTCGACTGTTTTAAGCATGATTTAACGAAAATTTTACCACAGCGAGCGCTGCAATCGATTCAGCTGTCTTCACCATACACTGCGCTCCCTGTCAATAGTTAGTTAATTTGTTTGTGTAAAACTTGCCTTTTACCCAAAACTATTTTTTTTCGAGAAAAGATATTGAGCAGTATGGTACTTAATAGGCAAAGGAAGACATTTAACCTGTCTTCGATTCAAAATAAATTTTATGCAAGGAGCCCGTTGGATGACATTTTTTTACTTTTATTTTTTAGACATTTTAATGAGCTTGACCACGAATTACATTCCCGGCTAACCAGAGCATATAAACCAGCTACAAAATACATGGGATGCTTTAATTCTCAGCTTATAACAGTTCTAGCTTCACATTTGGCGTTTATGTGTAGTTCGGTCTTGGCCATTTTAATTTGTCTAAGTTTTCTGGACAATGAAATTTTATATTGGGATCAGGTAAGTGTATAAATCTAGTCGCAGATTGATTCATTCATCAAAGAATTTTCACAGGAATGTCATCTTGCATATATGGGGTGTCCCAAACAGGTGATGCATAAGGATTTCGGAAAGTTACTACTAAATGTTACAATTTTAAAAATATGCTGCATCTTTCTTTTTTTTATCTAAAACATTTAAAAAAATGCTTTAAAAAATTTAACTATTAAGTGGATTTGTAAAAGAAACGTTTTGATTTCATGAAAACATCATTAAATTATTTTTTAAAAAGTAATTAACTTTACTTTTTCAGTGATATATCACATATAGGCAGCAAAATCATAATAAGAAAAAAACTGTTAAACTTCTATTTAAACCTAAGTCTCATAGGAGTACATCTCTTATTTGACACATCTGCATGAATAAGTAGGATAAACATAAACGTTTTGTCTCCGTGATATACTTGTATACCTTCGGATCAAAAAGTACCTGCTTGAGATATTGTCAAAATCTTTTTTTAGGTTCGTACATCAGTTATCTGGCGCTCACATATCTTTTGGAGCGCCATCTCTCGGAAGTTTGTGCATGATAACTTTGTAAACAAGTCAGTGTTTGTTGTGTTTGGCGAATTTAGTTGAGCAAAGAGTTTGCCTTAAATTGTCTACTAACAAATTGTCATGTGCGGAAGCGTTAAAAATGTTAACGGTAATCTACGGGTCTCGACAGTGTCCAGAACACAAGTGTACGAGTGGTACAAAGAGTTTAAAGCGGCCGGTAGTGTAGTCTGTACGTCAGTATTACTGACGAAAACATTGAAAAAGTTAAGAAAACTGTTTCCCACAGATCGTCGTGTGAGCATCAGAAAGAGACCAGATTGGTGTCTCGTTCGGATCGGTGCAGAGCGTTATGCACGATGTTTGGGTATGAGACGAATGAAAGTCCGGCTTGTGTGGAGAGTGCTGAATTTATTGCAAAAAACAGCATTGCATTAATGTTGTTAAATAAATGCTTTTTTTCTGCCAAAAGGTTATCGACGGCATCATTACTGGTGACAAGTCAATGGAATATAACTTTAAAACTAACCACTAATCCAAATTGCGCTTCTCAGACGAGCCAAAACCATAAAAAACCACGACAGAGTCGATCAAAAATCAAAGCTTTGTTGATTGGTTTCCTGTCTAGCCAGAGTTAGAGTGTGAAAATTGTGAAATATCTATTCAAGTAAAAATATTAGACTGTGAACCATCATTAGTTCCGTACCATGGGATCAGGACCGAAGCGGTTCCATTATGGCGAGTACCCAGTATAGGAATTTTAGACAATTTGCTGGGACTCACGATTTTGAATTTAAAATCCAGCCGCCTAGCATACGCAGTCCAGTGGGTTAGCCGAAAGTGCTGTGAAAACCTCCAAAAGATACTGAAAAGAGAGGATGGCCCATATTTAGGATTATTATCGCATAGAAATATGCCTTTTAATTGTGAAACGACTCCAAGTCAATTACTGATGCACAGAAATCTGAGATAACTAATAGAGGTACAAGAAACATTTTTTATTTCAAAATTTCCAGATAGAAACAAGAAAAAAAAGGAACTTATTAATAAATCTTAATCACTTTACTATAACAGCCGCCATAGATTTGGATCACAGATTAGAAGGAGAAAGGCATTGACGCATTAAGTAAACAATACATTAAATCTGATCACGTTGCTTTCAGCTTGGTTTTTTAATAAAAATTAAAGAAGGAAACTAATAATATCTAATGGCTTTTGGATACATAGGCCTGTCTTTTCCACTGAGTATTCTGGGCCCCTAGTTCCGGTCAGATCTGCAATAGATAGATGATATTAAAGATTACAGTATATTATTTACGTTTTTTTTTATAATAAGATCATACAAAACAAACCGACATCTAAGAGTGAACCCACTTACCTATTCGTTTAGCCTGTATTAATAATATAGTCCCCTGTCTCATAGTCACATGGGCCCCATTATCCTAAAGTGCCCAGGGTCCCCAATAGGTTAAAGAGGGCCTTGTGGATACGGAATGGTGTTTAGAATCAACCTACTTTGATTATATTAGTGGCAAAAATTTTAATTTTTATAGTATTTTTATATAAAAAGCATTCAAAAAGTGCATTATAAATTTGAGAACATTAAGAATATTATTAGAATTAAGTTATATATAAATTTATAGGTATAATTTTGTAGAAGAGAAAAAACCTGTATTCAATTTGGGCAAATCATTTAAAATAAAAATGTATTTTGAAAGATTTACAGAGGCGAATTTTATCGAAATTGTTTCCAAAAATAAATGTTTGTTTATTTTGGAATAAAATGATTATAATTTAAAATATATGCATAAAAACTAATTTAAGAAAATCTATCATTACAATTTTTATGTTTAAAAAAAAAGGTTCTACTTACCCTCAACAATAGGTTCCACATAGTGTTTTAACGCCTCGGAAAAAAAACTGTTTTTTTTTTTCGGAAAAAACCGGTTTTTTCTTAAGGATCAGAAAAAAACCCAAAATATGGAAATATTCCAGTTCCAAGTATATTTAAATCTTTATTAACAAAATGTTTACAAAAGTAAACTAAACATTATCAAACCGTAAAATAAGTAAAGCATCACATAAACAACAATCCAAAATTTAAAAACGAAGTCTTAATGATTAAAAACGTAATGAATCACATAAACACACCTAAAACTTCCTCAAATTTTTCGTTATCACCCTCAGAACTCTCATTATTAAAACTTTATTCGTCGAAATATATTGCCGCATCACATTGGCAGGTTGGCAATATGACTAGAAATTTATATAAACCGATACAAAAAATAATACTAAAAATTATTCACCAAAAATCACCTAAAAGGTTATTAATGTAACTAAGTACAATAAGAAAAACAAAAATTTTCCTAACTGATTGTTTTTGTTTGGAAAAAGAAAACGGTTTTTAGGCATAGAAAAAAAAAATTGGCAAAAACATATTGGCAGATAAATCCAGAGGGCAGTACAAATTTGGCAGTGGAGATGAAGGTGTAAAAATTTTTCAAATTTCTTAAATGATCGCAAAATATTTGCCAAGTGCATTTTCGTAAATTTTAAGCCAAAAAAGGGAAATTTAATCAATGGCAAACTAATTCTAAGTGTAGAAAAAAAATTGCAAAAAAAGCACATCTCAAACGATCTTTAAGTGTGATATTCGTAACAATAGCAGACTTTCTGCCAACGATTTTTTTTTTCAATATTTTGACTAGTAAAAGCTATATAGGTGATTGGCAGATAAAACTTTAATGTAGAGTTTGCTCAATTGGTAATATTAACACTATAAAACATGTCCCTATTCGTATAACAATAGCAAAGTTTTTGCCGAATGAACAAAAATAAATGTTTGTTCATTTTGGAATAAAATGATTATAGTTTAAAATATATGCATAAAAACTAATTTAAGAAAATCTATTATTACAATTTTTATGTTTAAAAAAAAAGGTTCTACTTACCCTCAACAATAGGTTCCACATAGTGTTTTAACGCCTCGGAAAAAGACTGTTTTTTTTTCAGAAAAAAACCGGTTTTTTTCCTAAGGATCAGAAAAAAACCCAAAATATGGAAATATTCCAGTTCCAAGTATATTCAAATCTTTATTAACAAAATGTTTACAAAAGTAAACTAAACATTATCAAACTGTAAAATAAGTAAAGCATCACATAAACAACAATCCAAAATTTAAAAACGAAGTCTTAATGATTAAAAACGTAATGAAGCACATAAACACACCTAAAACTTCCTCAAATTTTTCGTTATCACCCTCAGAACTCTCATTATTAAAACTTTATTCGTCGAAATATATTGCCGCATCACATTGGCAGGTTGGCAATATGACTAGAAATTTATATAAACCGATACAAAAAATAATACTAAAAATTATTCACCAAAAATCACCTAAAACGTTATTAATGTAACTAAGTACAATAAAAAAAACAAAAATTTTCCTAATTGATTGTTTTTGTTTGGAAAAAAACGGTTTTTTGCCTGGTTTTTTCCCGGACTTGAAAAAAACCGTTTTTTTTTTAAACACTACTCTAGGGCGATCGATAAAAAATTTTAGACCGGTGAGAGAGTTAGATCAATTAATTTTGAATTTTTTTCGGCTCTCGCTCGTACTTGAGTGTTGAAAAGGGGTGGTTGCAAGGATAGCACCGCGCCAAAATCTTTTTCCAGCTTTTTTATGACTCTAGGACGATCGTTCAAAAATTTCAGACCGGTGCGAGAGTTGAATCAATTCATTTTGAATTTTTTTCGGCTCTCGCACGTACTTGAGTGTTGAAAAGGGGTAGTTACAAGGATAGCACCGCGCCAAAACCTTTTTCCAGCTTTTTTATGACTCTAGGACGATCGTTCAAAAATTTCAGAACGGTGCGAGAGTTGGATCAATTCATTTTAACTTTTTTTCGGCCCTCGGACTTAAGCCGGAGTCTCATGCATCCGATTTCCGACGATCCGATCATCCGAAAGTATTTTGATTGGTCAGAACATTGTGGCCCCACATGTTCTGACCAATCAAAATACTTTCGGATGATCGGATCGTCGGAAATCGGATGCATGAGACTCCGGCTTTACTTGAGGGTTGAAAAGGGGTAGTTCCAAAAGTAGCACCGCGGCAAAAAAAAATTCCAGCTTTTTTATGACAAGACGATTTTCCAAAAATTTTAGATCGGTACGAGAGTTGGATCCATTTATTTAGAATTTTTTTTGGCCCTCTCACGTATTTGAGGGCTGAAAAGGGGTGGTTCCAAGGGTAGCACCGCGTCAAAATTTTTTCCAGCTTTTTTATAACTCTAGAACGTTTCACAAAAGCTTTTTAAAATATGCACCAAAAGCAAGAAAAAACTCTGATTAAAAAAAATTAAATATGGAGGCCATTTTTACAGATTAAAAACTACTCGCCAGAAAGGGAAACTTTCAACTAAAATATTTTAACGGGTAATCACAATTGGGTGAGGTTTAGGTAATTTATTTGTTATGAAATTTACCTGTAATTATAAGGTTGAATTTTCTATTTTTGACCATAAACTTTAAAAAATTCACCTTTGTGCGATTTGTTGTATTTTTTCATATACCTTATCTGGTTTCCCAGATACTATTGTGTCCAAATGATTCACCTTGTATATTCTATCATGTTTAAATATATTTTTTATTGTATAATAAAAAACAAGAGGCAATTTTAAGTGTTAATTTAAATACTTTAGGTATTATCGATGCTAGCCATATTAACAGGAGTAATCAGTGTGTGTAGAAGTTTACAACCTGATGAGACTCAAATCTTGTGCCCAGAAACATTATTATCAGCAGTGGTACTGCACACGCACTACTTTCCGGGAACTTGGCAAGGATTGTCACATACTTCTAAAGTTAGATCTTCGTTTCAGCAGTTATTTCAATATAGGTAAGTAACAAGTACTAATATTAAGAAATACTTATATGTGAAGGGCGCTTGGTGTACTTAAAATTGCAAGGTTAATGACTTGAGAGTCGATCTTGCCGATGCCGCCCGGGTTATATGGTTTTCCTTTACAACCGAAGGTAGTTCAATGCGAGCTTTGTTTTATTGTTTTAAGTAATTCACTGGCATTTGGGTAGTCAATTTGCCTTTTAAATTTTTAACACGTTTTTGTTTCGGAGTTATCTGTAAAAAGGTATTTTATGAAGGAGACACTCTATAAAGATACCTTGCACTACTGTTCCTTTTATGGATATTCTAAGTTGAAAAGTCAGAAAATTAAAATCGCCACCATGGGATGTTTATTTTTCAAATGGTAAGAAAAACCATACATCCTAAAAAGATTTATAGGTTTTTGCTTATAGCATAGAAAAAAAAATTGGCAGATAAATCCAGAGGGCAGTACAAATTTGGCAGTGGGGATGAAGGTGTAAAAATTTTTCAAATTTCTTAAATGATCGCAAAATATTTGCCAAGTGCATTTTCGTAAATTTTAAGCCAAAAAAAGGGAAATTTAATCAATGGCAAACTAATTTTAGGTGTAGAAAAAAAATTGCAAAAAAAGCACATAACAAACGATCTTTAAGTGTGATATTCGTAACAATAGCAGACTTTCTGCCAACAATTTTTTTTTCAATATTTTGACTAGTAAAAGCTATATAGGTGATTGGCAGATAAATATTTAATGTAGAGTTTGCTCAATTGGTAATATTAACACTATGAAACATGTCCCTATTCGTATAACAATAGCAAAGTTTTTGCCGATAATAGGTCTGTTTGTTATCAAGGTCAGTGTAGGACAGGGTAGGAAAGTGTAGGACTAAAAAGTGGAACTAAGTGTTAATAAGTTCCGTATTTGAATTTTATACCAAACGCCTTTTGGACTTATTTCAGGAATTAAAAAATGACTTTATGGCTGTGTTTATAAACAAACAAATTCAAGTCATGTAGTAAAAATGCATCTAACTTTACTACTTTAAGAGAAAGAGTAATTAAGTGAAAACTAGTTTACACCAAAATTCATACCAAGCACAGTAGGGTAAGATAGCCGATTCAACGCCATCCCAATCCGGATTAGCTTTATATCTTAAAATCTCTGACGTAATTAAATATTTAGGAATCTTGTGTGACGCGTTATTTAGGGCGTGGCCAATACTATCTGTCAAATGTCAAATGTCACCTGTCAAATGCCACCTGTCAACTGTCATATTTCGCGAACCACGTGACTTTGAAAATTTAGCTTACGTGGATGAGTTGTATCTTAGGGTCTTACGCAAGCGCTAAAAAAATGGCGTCTGTCACCTGTCAAATGCCACCTGTCACCTGTCATATTTCGCGAACCACGTGACTTAGGAAATTTAGCTTACGTGGATGAGATGTATCTTAGGGTCTTACGCAGACATTAAAATAATGGCGGTGATCAAATGTCACTTGTCAAATGTCTAACCTAACATGTGGGGAGGGGCCCCCCTGCGCTTAAGCACCGGGCCCTGGGTGTAGACCTAGGGCTTAGACGCGGGGTGAAGAGCCTTATTATTATATTAATCTTACAATTTTT